>JAJHZJ010000733.1:813072-855572 GCA_023548195.1 Bettongia penicillata ogilbyi
ATACAAAAAGATAATTTTAAATGGGGGTAGATGCAAAATCTCATATAGGTTCAAAAATTTAACTTCACAGATTTAATATGAGGGAGGAGTCATTTATCTGAAAAAAAAAAAAGGCTGAGACCTTTAGACAACTACAAAATCAACGTGATTCCTACGGCGACCAAAAAAAAAAAAATAAAACTCTTGAGTTACATATATTGGATGACATGAATTGGGGCATAATTTCCAGGAATAAAGAGAAGATAGTTAAATTGATCAGACTGCATTGAGGGTATTGTGCTAAATTGTAGACATCAAAGAATATGAAGGTATAATGTTTAAAAGGTTTGAGAGACATAATTTCTGGGTAATTAATGATTTTATTAATAATGCTAGCATATTAATAAAAGAGATCAATAGGACTCTGAAATGCCAAAGACCATCATAGAGGCAGCCTCAAGGCTCATATGCCCTTGGAAAAGTGAGTGTTCCAGAGGGTGGCCATCAACTTTGATTGGTTAGCAATTAAAGACAATGAACATTACAATGAGAAAAGGACTTGCTGTAACTGAGGGGCTGAGTGACATCATGTCACTCTTTGACAAAGAGACTATCTCTACACCCAGACCACCCCCAACCTTGGGCAACTTAGACAAACTATCTACTTCAACCCAAACTTGCTTGAGTGGAACAAAACGAACTTTTCCACCTTAAATTCTTTGTAAGCTTGGTTAAGGTTTGACCACAATTTAGGAGAAACATAATTCAATCTTCAGAGACTAAGTTTTAAAATGAAGACTTTAGAAAAACGGGGAACTCTGGATCTCCCCAAATCATTGGTTATTAATAATCATTTCTGTAAGAAGGACATTGATAAGTTAGTGAGCAATTATGGTAAAAGGCCTTGAGTCCATGTTATGAAAGGCCAATTGAAGGAAATGATGGAGTTTAATCTGAAGTAGAGAGAATTCACCAGGTACATGATAACTGTCTTCAAATATTTAAAGGAATATCATATGGAGGGAGAAGAGGATTATGTTTGTTCTATTTGGACCTGGAAGAAGAGCCCGGAAAGAGTGCGTAGACATTGCAGAGAAGTAGATTTATTCTTCATGCCAGAGAAACAATTAGAACTGTCCTAAAATAAAATTGGGTGCCTCAGAAAAAAATAAGTTTTCTATTAATCAAAACAATAACTACTCATTGGATGTTTTGATATGGATTACTTTTTAGGCATTCATTAGTCCAGATGACCCTTAAGTACATTCCAACTGAAAGAAAAAAGACCTTTCCTTCAAGGAGTTGGAACTTTAGAGAACAAAAACAAATATGTCCAGATGAGTAAATGCACAATATGTATGATTCAGATCTCAGGAAGTCTGAGATTATATTGGAAAGAGCAAAAGTCAAGACATTGAAACTAAAAGTAGTCCTTTTCATATATAAATGAAGCATTTCAACAACTTAAAAGTACTTGAAACTTGGCTGTATATGAAAAGGTAAAAAAAACCAAACAAACAAACAATGAATTTGTCCAAAGCACAGACTATCTCCCTAAGTACTTCTGCAACCACTTACCTGCATAGAAACCCAGCAGACGTCTGAGAAGTTCAACTGTCTACTAACTATATTTAAAGGTAAAATCTTGCTGAAGGAACTTGTTCCAAACTAGGAAGAACTGTAGAACCTAAGAAGCTAGACCTTAGAAAACAAACTTCACAGCCAAGCCCTTGTTACAGAGGAAGTTTTGCCAAGGTAGTCATCCTTACTTGAAAAGCACAGTAACACTGAAACTGGAAAGAAAAGAAAAAAAAAGGTAACATTCCAGTTAAAGGTAAAGGAATGCAATAATATTAGTACAGCCACGCAAGAGAATTAAAATGTTGAAGAACAAGCTTAGGGAGTCCAATAGATTGAACAATCCAGAAAAAATTTTATGTGCCCAGAATAAACCCCAAATTATGAGAGATCTGCCAGGTCCCAGACCCAAATAATGTGGTTGGCCTATTCCAGTAGCAGCAGATCTGTGGAAGACAAAACATTTTTTTAAATTAATTAATTTGTTTTCAGTTTTCTACAATCACTTCCATATATCTCAGATTTTTCCCCCTCCCTTTCCCTTTTCCTCCCCTCCCTCCCTACTCCCTCCCCAAGATGGAGTGCAATTTTATATAGGTTCTACACATACGTTCTTATTAAATACATTTCCACCTTAGTCGTGTTGCATGGAAGAATTAAAATGAATGGGAAAAACCATAAAAAAAATAGCACAAGAGAAAATGGTGTGCTTCATTCTACAATCCAGTTCCATACTTCTCTCTCTGGATGTTGAAGGCATTTTGCCTCAAGAGTTCATTGGGAATTTTTTAGGTCCTTGCATTGCTGTGAAGGACTAAGTCTACTAGAAAAGTTTCTCACACACTGGTTGTTACTGTGTACAAAGTTCTCCTGGTTCTGCTCCTTTCACTCAGCATCAGTTTATATAAATCTTTCCAGGCCTCCATGAAGTCATCCTGTTCATCATTTCTTATAGCACAATAGTATTCCATTACATTCATATACCACAATTTGTTTAGCCATTCCCCAATTGATGGGCATCCCCTTGATTTCCAGTTCTTGGGCACCACAAAGAGAGCTGTTATAAACATTTTTGTACATGTGGAACACTTTCTCATTTTTTATGTCTTTGGGATATAGTCCCAGAAGTGACATTACTGGGTCAAAGGGTATGCACATTTTTGTAGCTCTTTGGGCATAGTTCCAAATTGCTCTCCAGAATAGTTGCATCAGCTCACAGCTCTACCAGCAATGAATTAGTGCTCCAACTCACCCACATCTTCTCCAACATTTATCATCTTCCTGTTCCGTCATGTTAGCCAGTGTGATTTGCATCTCTCTAATCAATAGTGATTTAGAGCATTTTTTCATGTGACTATTGATAGCTTTAATTTCTTCCTCTGAAAACTGCCTGTTCGTATCCTTTGACCATTTATCAATTGGGGAATGATGTGCATTCTTGTATATTTGATTAAATTCTCTACATATTGTAGAAATGGGCCTTTACCACAGACACTAGTTACTAAAATTCTTTCCTAGTTTTCTGCTTCCCTCCTAATCTTGGTGGCATCGTGTTTGTTTGTGCAAAAACCTTTCAATTTAATGTAATCAAAATTGTGCCTTTTGTACTTCATAATGTTTTCTATCTTTTGTTTGGTCAAAAATTTATCCATGCTCCATAAATCTGACAAATACCCTATTCTTGCTCCCCTAATTTGTTTATAGTATCAGTCTTTATACCTAGATTATATATCCATTTGGACTTTATTCTTGTGTACAGTGTCAGGCACTGATCCATGCCCAGTTTCAGTCACATTCTTATCTGGTTTTCCCAGCAAGTTTTGTCAAACTGTGAGTTCCTATCCCAGAAGCTGGGGTCTTTGGGTTTATCAAAGAGTAAACTGTTATATTCATTGACTAAAACTGTATCTTGAGTACCTAATGTATTCCACTGATCTACCCCTCTATTTCTTAGCCAGTAGCAAGTAGTTTTGCTTTATAATACAATTCAAGATCTGGTAGGCCTAGGCCAACTTCCGTAGCATTTCTTTTCATTAGCTCCCTTGATATTCTGGACCTTTTGTTCTTCCAGAGGAATTTTGACATTTTTTCTAGCTCTAGAAAATGATTTTCTGGTAGTTTGATTGGTATGGCACTGAAAAAGTAAATTAATTTAGGTAGAATTGTCATTTTTATTGTATTAGCTCAGCCTACCCAAGGGCAAATGATGTTTTTCCACTTACTTAAATCTGACTTTATTTGTGTGAAAAGTGTTTTGGAATTGTGTTCATATAATCCCTGAATTTGTTTCACCAGAAAGACTCCCAGATACTTTATAGTGTCTACACTAGATTTAAATTGGATTTCTCTTTCTATCACTAGCTGTTGGGCTTTGTTAGTAATATATAGAAGTACAAGATGATTTATGTGGGTTTATTTTGTAACCTGCAACTTTACCAAAGTTGTTTATTATTTCAAGTATTTTACTTGAGTCTCTGGGATTCTTTAAGTATATCATCATATCATCTACAAAGAGTAATAACTTAGGTTCTTCTTTGCCTATTCTAATTCCTTCAATTTCTTTTTCTTCTCTTATGGCTAAAGCTAACATTTCTAGTACCATGTTGAATAACAGTGGTGAATCCATTTTTCACCCCTGATCTTATTAGAAATGCATCTAACTCATCTCTATTACATATAATGCTTTCTGATGGTTTGGAGTAGATACTGTTTATTATTTTATGGAAGGCTGTATTTATTTCTGTGCTCTTCAATGTTTTCAACAGGAATGGGTATTATTCAATAGGAAAGCTTTTTCTGCTTCTATGGAGATAATCATGTGGTTTCTGTTAGTGTTTTTGTTGATATGATCAATCATACTGATAATTTTCTTAATATTGAACCAGCCCTGCATTCCTAGTATAAATCCTACCTGATCCTAATTTATTATTCCTGAGATAAGTTGCTGTATTCTTTTTGCTAATATCTTATTTAAAAATTTTTACATCTATATTCATTCATTAGAGAAATTGGTCTATAATTTTCTTTCTCTGTTTTGGCTCTTCCTTGTTTAGGTATCAGAACCATATTTGTATCATAGAAAGAATTTGGTGGGACTCCACTAATTTTCCTTAATAATAGTCTACATAATATTGGAATTAATGGTTCTTTAAACATTTGATAGAATTCACTTGTAAATCCATCTGTCCCTGGAGATTCACTGATGGTTTGTTCAATTTCTTTTTCTGAGATGGGATTATTTAAGTATTCAACTTTCTCCTCTGTTAATCTGGGAAATTTACATATGTGTGTGTATGTAAATATTCATCTATCTCATTTTGATTGTTAAACTTATGGGCATACAATGGGGCAAATTAATTTCTAATTATTGTTTCAATTTCCTCCTCATTGGAGGTGAGTTCACCCTTCTCATTTTTGGTATTGGTAATTTGGTTTTCTTCTTTTTTAATCAAATTGACCAAAGGTTTATCAATTTTATTGATTTTATCCTAAAGCCAACTCTTAGTTTTATTTATTAGTTCAATTAGTTCTCTTAATTTCAATTTCATTAATCTCCCTTTGGTTTTCAAGATTTCTAATTTGATATTTACCTGGGGATTTTCAATTTGTTCTTTTTCTAGTTTTTTCAGCTTCATGCCCAATTCATTGATCTCCTCTTTCTCTAGGCACTCAGTGATATAAAACTTCCCCTAAGAACTGCTTTTGCAGTATCGCATAAGATTTGGTAGGTTGGTCTCATCATTATCATTCTCTTGAATGAAGTTGTTGATTGTTGCTATGATTTGTTGTTTAACCTACTCACTCTTTAGGATTAGATTATTTAGTTTCTAATTAATTTTTGGTTTATCTATCCATGACCTTTTATTGCATATAATTTTTATTGCATTATGATCTAAGAAGGATGCATTGACCATCTCTGCCTTTCTGTACTGGATTTTGATGTTTTTATACCCCAGTACATGGTTAGTTTTTGTATATGTACCATGTACTGCTGAGAAAAAGGTATATTCCTTTTTATCCCCATTCAGTTTTCTTCAGAGATCTATCATATCTCCCTTATCCAGAGTTTTATTCACCTCTTTAACTTCTTCCTTGTTTATTTTGAGGTTAGATTTATCAAGTTCAAAAATGGGGAGATTGAGGTCCCCCACTAGTATAGTTTTACTGTCTATTTTTTTCTGTAACTCCCTTAACTTCTCATCAAAAAATTTAGGTGCTATACCATTTGGAGTATATATGAAACCAGAACTTTTTCACCCAGTTTGGAAACAGCAACCCAGTAACTTTATTATCTGCACAGTGACAGATAGACTTTCACAACTTAGTCCAACAACAAACTTATAGTTGAACAAGTTTCTGGTCCAGTGAGAAGGCCAGTATCTGAATGATAGTCTTGGGCTAGAAGCTGAAAAATGTACTGACTCCAGTCTGGTCATAGCAGTCTGATAACACAGAAATCTAGAATTAGAGCAACTCCTGCTGGCAGCTTCCCAGGCAGTAGCTCCGTATCTTGTCAGCCTCAATCCAGCACCAGCTGTTTGACACAGCCTAGACACCTAACAGCAGATACACCTATCCAGTTAGATACCATGCCCTGTGAGGACCCAGACTAATGGAGAATCAGAACAAATTAACTATCATCAAAGAAAATCTACAAAATTAAATTCATTTGGACTCACAGGAGAAACCAATGACACCAAGGCTCCAGAGTTCTGGGATCTCCTTCAAATGTGCCTCACTACTGTACTTTTAAGTTTATGCCCCATCTTTCTCCTATGGATTACACATGCAATTGTGGGAAAGTGAACATCAATTTTTTTAAATATAAATTTATTTATTTAACTTTTTACATTCATTTTCACAAAATTTTGGGTTCCAAATTTTCTCCCCATTTGTCCCTTCCTCCACCCCAATACACTGAGCAATCTAATTTTTCCTATCACCAATCTGCCCTCTCTTCTATCATCCCTCCCTTCTCTTGTCCCCATCTTCTCTTTTGTCCTGTAGGGCCAGATGACTTTCTATTCCTCATTAACTGTATTTCTTGTTTCCTAGTAGCAAGAACAATACTCAACAGTTGTTCTTGATGCTTTGAGTTCCAACTTCTCCTCATCCCTCCCTCCCCACCCATTCCCTTTGGGAAGGCAGGCAATTCAATATAGGCCATATCTGTGTAGTTTTGCAAATGACTTCCATAATAGTCATGTTGCGTAAGAAAAACTGTATTTTCCTCCATCCTATCCTGCCCCCCATTGATTCTATTCTGTCTTTTGATCCTGTCCCTCCCCAAGAGGGTTGACTTCAAATTGCTCCCTCCTCCCATTGCCCTCCCTTCCATCATCACCCCACCCTGATTATCCCCTTCTCCCCCACTTTCCTGTATTGTAAGATAGGTTTTCATACCAAAATGAGTGTGCATTTTATTCCTTCCTTTAGTCGAATGTGATGAGAGTAAACTTCATGTTTTTTTTCTCATCTCTCCTCTTTTTCCCTAAAAAGTCTTCTGCTTGCCTCTTAAATGAGAGAAAATTTACCCCATTCCATTTCACCCTCTCTCCTCCCA
Source organism: Bettongia penicillata ogilbyi (assembly GCA_023548195.1). NCBI lineage: Eukaryota > Metazoa > Chordata > Mammalia > Diprotodontia > Potoroidae > Bettongia > Bettongia penicillata. Next base: position 820,193 of record JAJHZJ010000733.1, read on the forward strand.
CTACATTTCTCTCTCACCGTTTACCTTAATTTCTTTCAAGATATGATCCCATCCTATTCAATTCACTCTGTGCTCTCTGTCTCTGGATGTGCATGCATGTGTGTATGTGTGTGCACGCACATGTGTACATGTGTGTGCGTGTGTGTGTATGTGTGTGTGGTCCCACCAACTACCCAGATACTGAAAAGTTTTAAGAGTTACAAATATTGTCTTTCCATGTAGGAATGTAAACAGTTCACTTTTGGTAAGTCCCTTATGACTTCTCTTTGCTGTTTACTTTTTCATGCTTCTTCTCATTCTTGTGTTTGAAAGTCAAATTTTCCTTTCAGCTCTGGTCTTTTCATCAAGAATGCTTGAAAGTCCTCTGTTTCATTGAAAGACCATATTTTCCCCTGAAGTATTATACTCAGTTTAGCTGGGTAGGTGATTCTTGGTTTGAGTCCTAGTTCCTTTGACTTCTGGAATATCCTATTCCACGCCCTTCGATCCCTTAATGTAGAAGCTGCTAGATCTTGAGTTATCCTGATTGTATTTCCACAATACTGGAATTGTTTCTATCTAGGTGCTTATAATATTTTCTCCTTGACCTGGGAATTCTGGAATTTGGCCACAATGTTCCTAGGAGTTTCTCTTTTTGGATCTCTTTCAGGTGGTGATCGACGGATTACTTCAATACATATTTTGCCCTCTGATTCTAGAATATCAGGGCAGTTTTCCTCGATAATTTCATGCAAGATGATGTCTAGGCTCTTTTTTTGATCATGGCTTTTAGGTAATCCCATAATTTTGAAATAGTCTCTCCTAGATCTATTTTCCAGGTCAGTTGTTTTTCCCATGAGATATTTCACATTCTCTTCCATTTTTTCATTCTTTTGGTTTTGTTTGGTGATTTCTTGGTTTCTCAGAAAGTCATTAGCCTCCATCTGTTCCATTCTAATTTTGAGAGAACTATTTTCTTCAGTGAGATTTTGATCCTCTTTTTCCATATGGCTAATTCTGCTTTTGAAAGCATTCTTCTCCTCATTGGCTTTTTAAACCTCTTTTGCCAATTGAGTGAGCCTATTTTTCAAGGTGTTATTTTCTTCAGCATTTTTTGGGTCTCCTTTAGCAAGGTATTGACCAGTTTTTCATGCTTTTCTTGCATCTCTCTCATTTCTCTTCCCAGTTTTTCCTCCACCTGTCTAACTTGATTTTCAAAATCCTTTCTGAGCTCTTTCATGGCCTGAGCCCATTGGAAATCTATTTCGGATGTTTGGGCTACAGAGGCCTTGAATTCTATGACTTTCCCTGATGGTAAGCATTGTTCCTCCTCATCAGAAATGAAAGGAGGAAACATCTGTTCCCCAAGAAAGTATCATTCTATGGTCTTATTTTTCTTCCCTTTTCTGGGCATTTTCCCAGCCAGTTCCTTGACTTCTGAGATTCCTCTCCACCCCCACCTCACCTCCAGATCTGCCCAGCTAGTGCTTGGGGTCTGAGATTCAAATGCTGCTTCCCAGCCTCAGAGCTTTCCGCGGTGGGCAGGGCTGTTATTCAATGTGAGCTTTAAGTTCTGGTGCTCAGGTGGGGGCAGTGCTGCCTCCCAGGCTCAGCTCCCTCAGACGGTTTATGCAGAGACCTTCGGTAATGGAGCTCCTGCCTGCTCTGGGAGTCCCAGCCCCTGCCTCTGCCGCTGCTGCTGTCTCTGCCACTCCCTCTGCTGCTGCCTCCCAAGGGGGCCCAAGTCATAGATACACCCCGCTCCCCTCTCGGCCAGCCCAGACGTCTCTCTCACTGACCTGTGGAGTCTGTGGGCAGAGGGACCTTCCTGGCCACCAGAGATTCAGTCCCTGAAGCCTGCTCAGATCTGCTCCTCTGGGGCCGCCAGCCAGGGCAGCACAGAGGTGGGCTCCACTTTCCCGGGCGCGACGGACCCCTGGGGACAGCTGTCCAGGGCTCTCTGGAACGGAAATCTCTTCCACTGTGTTTCTGTGCACCTTTCAGTGATAGAGAATTTGTGGGGAGTTCTTCTTACAGGAAATTTATGGGCTGTGGATTCGGAGCTAGCATACGTGAGTCTTTCTACTCCACCATCTTGGCTCCTCCCCCTCAAAAAATGATTTTTAACTGCTATCCTTGCCATGCCCTTTAAGTAAATGCCTTTCCAAAACAAAAAGTATCTACTGATTTATTGTTATAGAGAAACATACCAGAGGGAGATCATAAGCTCCAGTGTTAGGAGAATAGCTACTTCAAGGTTAGTCTGAGAACTCTAAATATAAGTTTCAATCTGCTATTTTGAAATCAATGGAGGCAGCTGCCACAGAGGCCACAACATCAGCCTGCATGCATTGTTGGATCGTAAAACCCCTGGGGGCACTGAGGAGCTGAGTCTTACCTCGGTGCTTTGTAAAGGCCCTGATGGATCTGGTCTTTGTCTCACACTGAATGGTGGCCCTACCCATCCAGCTTACCTGAAAATCAACCCCCAGTGCTGACTTGGTGGAAATGGAGGCCAGGTGGCTGTGGAGAGGTAACTGCTAAGATTCTAGGCACAAAAACCTCTCTCTGCTTCCAGATCAGTGTACACACTGCATTGTGCCACCTTGGAGGAACTGAGATATTACAAATTCCCAGAGTATACCCTACTCTTGACAAAGGACCCAAAAGTCAAGTAACTGGTTGGGAAAATGGCCTAAAAAGGGGAAAAAAATAAGACTATAGAAGGTTACTTTCTTGGTGAACAGATATCTTTTCACATCCTTTTGGATGAGGAAGAACAATGCTTGCCATCAAGTAAAGACATAAAAGTCAAGGCTTCTGTATCCCAAACATCCAAAATAAGTATTCAATGGTCTCAGGCCATTGAAGAACTCAAAAAGGATTTTGAAAATCAAGTAAGAGAGGTGAAGGAAAAACTGGGAAGAGAAATGAGAGAGATGCAAGAGAAACATGTAAAGCAGGTCAACACCTTGCTAAAGGAGACCCAAAAAAATACTGAATAAAAAACACCTTGAAAAATAGGCTAACTCAATTGTCAAAAGAGGCTCAAAAAGCCAATGAAGAGAAGAATGCTTTCAGAAGCAGAATTAGCCAAATGGAAAAAGAGGTTCAAAAGCTCACTGAAGAAAATAGTTCTTTCAAAATTAGAATGGAACAGATGGAGGCTAATGACTTTCTGAGAAACCAAGAAATCACCAAACAAAACCAAAAGAATGAAAAAATGGAAGATAATGTGAAATATCTCACTGGACAAACAACTGACCTGGAAAATAGATCTAGGAGAGACAATTTAAAAATTTTGGGACCATCTGAAAGCCATAATCAATAAAAGACATCATCTTTCATGAAATCATCAAGGAAAACTGTCCTGATATTCTAGAACCAGAGGACAAAGTAACTATTGAAAGAATCCACTGATCACCTCCGGAAAGACATCCCAAAATAGAAACTCCTAGGAACATTGTGGCCAAATTCCAGGGTTCCCTGGTCAAGGAGAAAATATTGCAAGCAGGTAGAAAGAAACAATTCCAGTATAGTGGAAATACAATCAGGATAACACAAGATCCAGCAGCTTCTACATTAAGAGATCGAAGGGTGTGGAATAGAATATTCCAGAAGTCAAAGGAACTAGGACTAAAACCAAGAATCACCTACCCAGCAAAACTAAGCATAACACTTCAGGGGGAAAAATGGTCTTTCAATGAAACAGAGGACTTTAAAGCATTCTTGATGAAAAGACCAGAACTGAAAAGAAAATTCGACTTTCAAACACAAGAATCAAGAGAAGCATGAAAAGGTAAACAGTAAAGAGAAATCCTAAGGGACTTACTAAAGTTGAACTATTTGCATTCCTATGTGGAAAGACAATATTTGTAACTCTTGAAAACTTTTTTCAGTATCTAGGTAGTTGGTGGGATTACACACAGACACTTACACACATACACACACACACACAGACAGAGACAGAGACAGAGAGCACAGGGTTAATAGAATAGGATGGGATCATATTTTTTAAAAAATGAAATTAAGTGGTGAGAGAGAAATATATTGGAGGAGAAATGGAAAAATGGAAGGGGGCAAATTATCTCTCATAAAAGAAGCAAGCAAATGACTTTTCAGAGGAGGGACAAAATAGCGAGGTGAGAGAAAAAAACATGAAGCTTACTCTCATCACATTCGTCTAAAGGAAGGAATAAAATGCACAGTCATTTTGGTATGAAAACCTATCTTTTAATACAGGAAAGTGGGGGAGAAGGGGACAAGCAGGGTGGGGGGCATGATGGAAGGGAAGGCAATGAGAGGAGGGAGCAATTACAAGTCAGCACTATTGAGGAGAGATAGGATCAAAAGAGAGAATAGAATAAATGGGGGGGCAGGACAGGATGGAGGGAAATATAGTTAGTCTTACACAACACAACTATTATCGGTCATTTGCAAAACTTCACAGATATGGCCTGTATTGAATTGCTTCCCTTCCCAAAGGGAATGGGTGGGGAGGGAGAATAGAAGAGAAGTTGGAACTCAAAGTTTTAGGAACAACTGTTGAGTATTGTTCTTACAACTAGGAAATAAGAAATACAGGTAATGGGGTATGGAAAGTTATCTTGCCCTGCAGGACAAAAAAGAAGATGGGGATAAGGGAAGGGAGGGATGTTAGAAGGGAGGGCAGATTGGTGATAGGGGTAATTAGAATGCCTGGTGTTTTGGGGTTAGGGGAGGGGAGAAATGGGGAGAAAATTTGGAATCCAAAATTTTTTTGGAAATGAATGTTGAAAACTTAAATTAATTTAAAAAAAAAAGAAATCAATGATTAAAGTAGGCGGGGGACTACAAGTAGATATAAGTTAAAATTTGGTTCAATGGGATGAAATTTAACAACTAGGAGGAACAGGAAATGTGTCACATGGTAAATGGCACCTAAATCAAGCATCAATGCAAATCAAAGATTCTGAGATGTGGAAGTAAAGAGGGAAAATATTCCAAGGATGGGAGATAGTTCATGAGAAACATGGATTTTGGAGCCGGATTGTCATTTTTGGAGAAAAGCAAATAAGCTTGACTGGAACAGAGGGTGTATGAGAGTGAGTAATGTGAATTCAATCTGCAACAATAGGCTGGAGTTAATTAAGGAAGATTTTTAAATACTAAACAAAGGAGTGTGCATTTTATCCCAGAGGGTATAGCAATTCACTATAACTTCTTGAGCAAGGGAGTGTTATGATCAAACTATTGTTTTTCACTCATAGTCCAGATCTTTCCTGAAGCAATTGCTTAATAAGTGTTTGTCCAATTGTAGAACTGGGGAACCATTCCATTTACATCCATTACCCCTGCCCCAAGTTCAGATCGATGAAGTCAACATGAGTTATATCATGATGAAGTAGAAAGTTCAAGGACTAGATACAGAGTCAGAGGATATTATTCCAATCCTGGCTCTGTTTGTATGTAATCTCAGATAAATCATTTAATCTCTATAAGGATTCTAGTTCATGCCTACTTCCCTGCCTGGTTCAAACTCCACAGAACAAGATGCCCTGCAGAGTATAAGTTCATCACTTCTAATCTCATCTCCATGTTGCACCCTCCTCTCCCCTGTAATTGGTGGACAGGAGAGTAGAGCACCAAACTGTTCCCAATGTCCTCCTTTACAAAGGGTCTCAGAACACTTCACTTTGATTCTATGGCCCTGCCTGGTTTCACCTCCCCAGGAAAAGATGCCCCTGTATATTTCCTGATGTCCCAAATGTCCTTTACCCACTTTTCTGTTTCTTTTTGTGTGCCCCCCCTCCCCAATTAGAATTGTAAATTTCTTAAGAGCAGGGACTGTTTTTACAATGCCTAGCCCATTGTTGTTGATAGGGTGGTGGTATAGTCATTTTTCTGTCATATTCAACTATTCAAAATCCTTTGGAATTTTCTTGGCAAAGATCCTGGAGGGGATTTCCAGTACCAAAATGGTGGAGTAAGGAAGGAACCTTCTGAAGCCCTCCCAAATTCCCCTCCAAATAACTACAGTTATGCTTCATAATTGGTACAGGAACAGGGACAAAGTTTACCAGAGTCTAGTGATAGAAAGAAAAATTCTATTTAAAATAAGTATGGGCAAAATAAAATATTTGAGAGTCTGCCAAGACATACCCAGGAACTATATGAATACATATAGAAACACTCTGAAACACTTTTCAACACACACAAAAATCAGATCTCAACAACTGGAAAAATATTAATTACTTATGGGTAGGCTGAGTCAACATAATAAAAATGACAATTCTACCTAAATTAATCTATTAATTCAGGGACTTCCCAAAGTACCAAAAATTATTTTATAGAGAGAAAAACATCATTACAAAACTCATCCGAAAGAGCAAAAGCTCAAAGATGTAAAGGGAATCAATTGAAACAACAATAGCAACAATGAAAAGAAGGTGATCTAGCCATAGCAGATCTCAAATTGTATTGTAAAGTGGTAACTATTAAAACAATCTGTTAAATTATTAATTAATTAAATTAAAATAATTGTTAAAAACAAATAATCAAAACAAACAAACTGACTAAGAAATAGTGTGGTGGACCTGTGGGATTGGTTAGGTTCAAAATGCATTATAGTAAATGACCATATAATCTTGTATGTGATAAGACCAAAGATTCAAATTTTTGGAGCAAAAAATCATTTGACAAATACAACTGGGAAAAGGGTATTGCAGAAACTAGGTATAGACCAACATCTCACACTGTATACCGAAAAAAGGTCAAAATGGGGACATGATTTCCACATAAAGGGTGTTATCATAAGCAAATTAAGAGAGCACAAACTAGTTTATGAGATTTATGGGAAAGGGAAAATTTAGGACCAAAGAAGACATAGAGAGCACAAAATATAAAATGAATAATTTTGACTATATAAATTGAAAATTTTTGTAGAAACAAAACCAATGAAACCAAAATTTTGAACAGAGCAGAAAACTGAGGGAAGGGGGAGAATTTGCAACAAGTATCTCTGATAAAGAGATTTCTCAAATATATAGAGAACTCAGCCAAATTTATAAAAATACAAATTATTCCCCAATTTATAAATGGTCGGAGATATGAACAGTTTTCAGACAAAGAAATTGAAGTTATCTATAGTTATATGAAAAAAATGCTCTAAATCACAATTGATCAGAGAAATTCAAATTAAAACATCTGTAAGGTACCACCTTACCCCTATCAGAGTGGCTAATATGACAAAATAGGAAAATGTTGGATGTTGGAGGGGGTGTGGGAAAACTAAGAGACTCATGCACAATTTGTGGAGTTAGGAACTGATTCAAACATTCTGGAGAGCAATTTAGAACTATGCCCAAAGAACTATAAAACTGTGCATGCTCTTTGTTCTAGTAACACCACTATAAGGTCTGTATGCCAAAGACATTTTTTAAAAATGGAAAAGGACATATTTGTACAAAAATATTTATAGCAGCTCTTTTTGTGGTGGCTAAGAATTGGAAATAAAGGAGTTATCCGTCAATTGGGAAATGGTTAAACAAGCTGTGATACATGATTGCGCTGGAACAATATTGTGCTATAAGAAATGATAAATGGGATAATTTCAGAAAATAAAAACTGAAAAAACTTACATAAACTGATGCATAGTAAAGTGAACTAAACTGGGAGAACATTTTACACAGTAATATTGTCCAGTGAAGAACTGTAAATGATTTAGCTATTCTCAGCAATACAATGATCCAAAACCCAAAGAACTAATGATGAAGTATACTATACACTTTCAGAGAAAGTATTATTATTGATTGGATACAGACTAAAGCATGCTATTTTTTTCTTTTATTTGAGTCTACTTGTATAAAATGACTAATATGGAAATGCTTTACATAGTTATACATTTATAACCTATATCTGATTGCTTACCATCTCAAGGAGGAGACGAGGTAAGGGAGGGAGAGAGGGATAGAATATGGAATTCAAAACTTTAAATAAAAATGCTAATAAATTGAAAAAATTCAAATAAATATCTGAATTCTGGCTTTCCCCTACCCAAACAAACAAACAAACACACGTGGAGATACTGGAGTGGTTTGCCATTTATTTCTTTCTCCAGCTCATTTTATAGACTATTAAACTAGTAAACCAAAGCAATCAGAGGTTAGATGACTTTCCTAGGCTCACATAGTTAGTAAGTGTGTGAGGTCGGATTTGAAATCAGCATTCTATCTATTGCTCAGCATTCTATCCATTATACCATCTAGCTGCCCTGCCTGGTACATAGTAGGTACTTAATAAACGTTTATTGAATTGGATTGAGCTAGATGACCTATAAAATGGCTTCCATTTTTGTTCATTAGGGTTACACATTTAGTACTAAACGTGACATTAGAAATCTTCTGATCCAATCTCCTCATTTTATAGATGAGGAAACTGAGGAATAGAAAGGTAAAATGACTCATCCATGGTCACCTAGTTAGTAAGTGGTAGAGGTGGGATTCGATCCTAAAAGCTTTGACACTAAATGCAATACTTTTTTCACTGTCTCCCACTGCCTTGTAATTCTATGACCTCTATGTCCTTTATTCCTTAGGTCCATATTAAGGAAGAAATAGTTTCATTCAATCCAGTTTATGTCCCAACATTTATCTTTCTTTGAAAATATTAACATGCTAAAATTGACCTTTACCTTGTATCACAGACACAATTTAAGTTTTAACCTCTTCCTCTACGTCAAACCATGCAGCCCGGGGAAAAGGCAAAGAAATCATCCTGTCTCATCATTTTAAGATATTGTTTAATTAGTAAACATTATGCCGGTGCTTTGACAGCTCCTGTGAAAGTATAACCTACGAGTGCAGGAGGACAATAAATCTTACATTCCTTTTAATGGATGAGATAGAAAAGTACATTTTAAAAAATTTTAATTATAACCAGCACTTATTAAGTGCCTATTATGTGTCAGATGCTTTACAAATATTATCTAATTTAATCTTTAAAATGGCCTTGGGAAGTATATGATATTATCATCCTCATTTTACAGATGAAGAAATTGAGGCAGATACATTAAGTTACTTATCTAGAGTTACATAGCTAGTAAGTGGCTGAAAGGTGGAGTCCAGGTCTTCTTAACTTCAAATCCAATGTTCCATCCAGTTCTCCAAACTAACTGACATTTTTTATTAACGATATATTCTTTAAAATTGATACTTAACAAGGAAAAAAGTAAAAAACCAAACAGAAACTTCAAAAAAAGGATCAAATAAAAGATACACTCATCTTTCTGGCATTGTTCTTCTTTTGTTTTCAAAGACTCAAATGACATCATGGTGAGTGATGTCTTGACTCATGTGTGAATTGGATTTTAGTGAAGATAGCCACACAAAGTTGTCAGTCTCACTATCTCTTTCAGAGTTATTAGAGTCCAGTGATAAGACAAGAGTCAAACAATCAGTGATAGCCAGGTTGTGTTTGTCCTTCATCCTTGAAAAACACCATGGAATCAGGGAGATGATGATATGACTTGCAGTTGACTTTGATTTGAGTGAGGGAGGGCTGTGCAAGGTCACCAACCTCACTTTTTCCTCCAGGGTCACCCAGGTCCAGTAACCAGATATTCATGAGAGCAACTGGAGGTGGCCCAGGATGAAATGGGAGACACTGGCCCTTTTTGGCTAAGGCCTTTTCAAGTTCCCATCTTGACTGAGGTTAAAGCCCATTCAGTGAATAGTAGTTGCTCAAAGAATGGCCATTTTAATAAAAAAAAAATAAAAACAAAAAACACAAAACAAAATCAAACTGGGAAGACCCTCGTGGTTCCTGGCCAAAAGAGAAGCAGATACTATTTAGTATTTATTTTTATTTTAAATAAATACTAAGTACCAGTGATAGCCTGGGATGAAATGGATGACCTTGGTCTCTTCCATGTCTTAACAAGCTCTAAGCAATTCACAATACTTTCTTCAGCTCTCTTCATGGCCATTGGAATAAATTGCTTTCATCTGTACATTCCACTGGGAGTTTTCACATACTTTAGGAGATCACTAATAGGTTTAAAGCCTATTGGTTACCCTCAACCTGGGTTAGCTCTGCTGAGATCATTTTACTGGAATGTGGCTGCTCCACCTCCTACAACTTCTTAAGTCACAGATGATATAATATTACATATATTATATTCTAACACATAATGAATAAAAGTATCAAAAAGTTGGTAATCAAGGACAGAATCTAGAACTTGGTGAGCAATGCAAAGTGATGTAGAGGAAAGAAAACTAAATTTGAACCAGTTAAAGGACCTAGAATTAAGAATATGATGGAGCCAGCTCAAACCAGCTAAGGAGAGCAAATTGTTCAATTTCAGCATTAGCACATCAAAAATCAGCAAATGTTACAAATCAGGGCTTGATTGTTTTGTTGATATCTAGACTTGAAAAAGTGATGGGGACAATATTAATAATAGAGATTAAACTTACATTATTGAAAGCCTGTTTTTAAAATATTTACCTGCACAACCCTGCACAAGCCCAGATTCCAACCCCAGCTCTGTCACTTACTGTCTGTCTGATCTCAGGTCATTTTACCTCTTGGGGCCTCACTTTCCTCATCTATAAAATGAAGACACTAAACCTGACAATATCTAAAGCATATTCTTGATCTACAGTAAATCCTCTTAAATACTAGCAGAGTCTAAGGTATTTCTGTCAGTCAGTAAATAGTTATTAAACTCCTACTATCTGCGTGGAACTGAGGTAAGTGCTAAGGATATAAAGAAAGATGAAAGACAATCTCTTTTTTCAAGGTACTCACAGTATAAGGGGTGATACAACATGCAAACAGCTAAGTACAAAAAAAATAACAATACAAGATAAATTGGGGATAATCGATATGGGAAGGCTCTGAAATGAAAAGGGGATCAGGAAAAACTGATTTCGTTATTTTTTTTTTCTTTAATAGATTTTATCTGGGATTTGAAGTCAGAAAGCTCCAAAAGCAGAGATGAAGAGGTAAATAATTCTGGGCATGAGGGACAATGAAAATGTTCTGAGTTAGGAAATGGAGTGCAAAGAACACCAAGGAGGTCAGTGTCATTGAACTGTAGAATGCTTGGGGGGTTGGCAGGATGTAAGGTATATGAAGGCTGGAAAGATAGGTAGCAAGGGGGCAGGTTTTGAGAGGCTACAAACCTCTAGACCATCACTTCTATGTTCTTATACCGTGTTTGTTTTGATCTTGTTATCATTGCTCTTTGATCCAGTTTAGTCAGAACTCAGAATCTAGTCTGTTAACTTTACGTGGGTAGGGATCATTTTTATTTTCCCTCAAATAGAATAGAATCTCCTTGAGGACAAGAAACTATTTCATCTTTTGTCTTTCTTTCTATCCCCAGCACCAACCAAGGTACATTTCACATATCAAATACATAATAAATTTTTCATTAATTGAATATAACAATGGCCAATGTAATAAGATTTATGTAGTTCTTTAAAATTTGCAAAGTAATTTTTTAAATAACTTCTCAAAGTGTTATTATAACATTTATTTTATAGGTAAGAAAATTAAGGCTCAGAGAGTTTCGTGTCTGTCCAGGGTCCCAAACTCTATAACTCCCTCAGAAACTAAATCATTGTCCTACATGTAGGTTCATTGAATTAAATTGAATATTATTATATTTATATAGTCTTGGTCAAGTCACTTGATACTCTGTGACTGTTTCCTGATACCTAAAAGGCTCACAGCTTTATAGCTGGAAGAGACCTTAGAGGATCAGTTCCATATTCTCATTTTCTTTATTTTTTTTAATTTAATTAATTTGTTTTCAGTTTTAAACAATCACTTTCATAAGTTTTAAATTTTCTCCCCATTCCTTCCCCTTCCCTTGTCAAAACAGCATGCAATCTTACGGGGGTTCTACACAAACATTCTTATTAAACATATTTTTGCCTTAGTCATGTTGCATAGAAGAACTAAAATGAATGGGAGAAACCATGAGAAAACCAAAACATAATATAAGAAGAAATAGTTTGTTTCGTTCTGTGTTCTGATTCCATGATTCCTTTTGTGAATGTGGATGGCATTTTGCCTCAAGAATCTTTTCAGGATGTTTTAGGTCCTTGCTTTGCTGAGAAGGGCTAAGTCCATTAGAAACAGTTATATTCTCATTTTCAAATGAAGAAACAGAGGCCAAGAGTGATGAGTTGACTTGACCAATGACAAATATGTAATAAATGGCAGAGCCCCCTGAACCTGAAGTCCTGAAGTTGGCCCCTAAGTCTCTTCCCAATTCTATATTTCTGAATTACATTTAGTGAACAGAATGGGGCATTCAATCCTTTTCATGGAACCTAGTTGGCATGACCCTACAGGGACAATATTTTCTATCTTAGAAGAAATATACACATTGCTTACTTTTGCGTTCCCATATTTTGTTATGCCCACAATGATTTAAATGAGGCCATCAATTAGCATTCTGTTTGGTCTGAGCTTCATTGTCCTTTAATGGGTATCTTGCTTTTCACAGTTAAAGAGTGCTATTAAACATTTTCAGAACTTCTATTTTCGTCCAGCACATTGGACTATGCTCAATGACTCTGTGTCTAATGTAATAGATAGACCATCCCCTCAAGCCATGAAAACACTGGTTCTGTTGTGTCTGAATGATCTATTTCAATTAGTATTAAACTGAGTGGTTATTAATAAGGCTAACACAAGTGAGCCTCAGTAATGTCACAAAATAGATAATATTATCATTCAGATAAATTAAGTCCTCTATTTCATTGAATGACCATTAGTTTTGCTGGGTAGATGATTCTTGTTTTTAATCCTAGCTCCTTAGACCTCTGGAATATCATATTCCAAGCCTTCTGATCCCTTAATGTAAAAGCTGCTAGATCTTGTATTATCCTGATTGTATTTCCACAGTACTTGAATTGTTTCTCTCTGACTGCTTGCAATATTTTCTCCTTGACCTGGGAGTTCTGGAATTTGGCTACAATATTCCTAGCAGTTTTCATGTTGGAATCTTTTTCAGGAGGTGATCTGTGTATTCTTTCAATATCTATTTTACCCTCAGGTTCTAGAATGTCGGGCAGTTTTCTTTGGTAATATCTTAAAAGATGATGTCTAGGCTCTTTTTTTAATCATAGTTTTCATGTAGTCCAATAATTTTTAAATCTTCTCTCCTGCATCTGTTTTCCAGGTCAGTTGTTTTTCAATGAGATATTTTACATTCTCTGCTATTTTTTTATTGTTTCGGTTTTGTTTTATAATTTCTTGATTTTTTTATAAAGTCATTAGCTTCAGGGGAGGAGCCAAGATGATGGAGTAGAAAGATTTCCATATGCTAGTTCCTAATCCACAGCCCATAAAATACCTGTAAAGAAGAACTCCCAACAAATTCTGGAGTAGCAGAAGCCATAGAACAACGGAGTGAAGGAGATTTCTCTTCCAGAGAGCCCTGAAAAACCAACACCAAAGGTCCATTGAGCACTGGACCCTGAGCAGAGCCCAGCCCTGCCTTGGCCATGGCACCGAGAGGAGCAGATCCCAGCAGGCTTCAGGGATGGAATCCCCAACAGTCGCACAGGTCCCTCCACCTAAAGGGACAAAGGTCAGTAAGAGAGACTTTTTGGCTGGCCAAGAGGGGAGTAGGGTGTCTCCATAACTCAGGCCCCCTCGGGAAGCAAGAGCAGAGGCAGCAGAGGACAGTAGAGGGGCTCCCAAAGCAGGCAGGAGCTCAGATCCATTCTTGAAGGTCTCCTCATTCACCCCATGAGGGAACTTAGCCCTGTGAGGTGGCCCTACCCCAACCTGAGCAGCTGAACTTAATGTCACACTGAATAGCAGCCCTGCCCCCCCTGAAAGACCTAAGGCTGGGAAGCAGCATTTGAATCTCAGAACCCAAGCACTAGCTGGGCAGAATTGGAGGCAAGGCGGGGGTGGAGAGGAATCTCAGGAGTCAAGTAATTGGCTGGGAAAATACCCAGAAAAGGGGAAAAAAATAAGACCATAGAAGGCTACTTTCTTGGGGAACAGATATTTCCTCCTTTCCTTTCAGCTGAGGAAGAACAATGCTTACTATCAGGGAAAGACATAGAAGTCAAGGCTTCTGTATCCCAAACATCCAAAATAAATATTCAATGGGCTCAGGCCATGGAAAAGTTCAAAAAGGATTTTGAGAATCAAGTGAGAGAGGTGGAGGGAAAAATGGGAAGAGAAATGAGAGAGATGAAGAAAAGCATGAAAAGCAGGTCAACACCTTGCTAAAGGAGACCCCAAAAAACACTGAAGAAAATAACACTTTGAAAAATAGGCTAACTCAATTGGCAAAGGAGGTTCAAAAAGCCAGTGAGGAGAAGAGTGTTTTCAAAAGCAGAATTGGCCAAATGGAAAAGGAGGTTCAAAAGCTCACTGAAGAAAATAGTTCTCTCAAAATTAGAATGAAACAGATGGAGGCTAATGACTTGCTGAGAAACCAAGAAATCAAAAAACAAAACTTAAAAGAAAGAAAAAATGGAAGATAATGTGAAAAATCTCATTGAAAAAACAACTGACCTGAAAAATAGATCAAGGAGAGACAATTTGAAAATTATGGGACTACCTGAAAGTCATGATCAAAAAAAGAGCCTAGATATCATCCTTCATGAAATTATCAAGGAAAACTGCCCTGATATTCTAGAACCAGAGGGCAAAGTAAATATTGAAAGAATCTGATGATCACCTCCTGAAAGAGATCCCAAAATAGAAACTCCTAGGAACATTGTGGCCAAATCCCAGAATTCCCAGGTCAAGGAGAAAATTTTGTAAGCAGCCAGAAAGAAACAATTCAAGTATTGTGGAAATACAATCAGGATGACACAAGATCTAGCATCTTCTACATTAAGGGATCAAAGGGCATGGAATATGATATTCCAGAAGTCAAAGGAACTAGGACTAAAACCAAGAATCACCTACCTAGCAAAACTGAGTATAATACTTCAGGGGAAGAAATTGTCTTTCAATGAAATAGAGGACTTTTAAGCACTCCTGAAAAGACCAGAGCTGAAAAGAAAATTTGACTTTCAAACACAAGAATGAAAAGAAACATGAAAGATAAACAGCAAAGAGAAATCATAAGGGACTTACTAAAGTTGAACTGTTTACATTCCTACATGGAAAGACAATATTAGTAACTCTTGAAACTTTTCAGTATCTGGGTAGTTGGTGGGATTACACACATGCACACACACACACACACACAAACACACACACATATACATGCACACACAGAGACAGAGAGCACAGAGTGCATTGAATACGATACGATCATATCTTTAAAAAATGAAGTTAAGTGGTGAGAGAAATGTATTGGGAGGAGAGAAGGGGAAATGGAATGGGGCAAATTGTCTCTCATAGAAGAGGCAGGCAGGATACTTTTTAGTGGAGGGAAAAAGAGGGGAGCTGAGAGAAAAACATGAAGTTTACTCTCATCTCATTCAACTAAAGGAAGGAATAAAATGCACACTCATTTTGGTATGAAAACCTATCTTACAATACAGGAAAGTGGGGGAGAAGGGGATAAGCAGGGTGGGGGGGATGATGGAAGGGAGGGCAATGGGAGGAGGGAGCAATTTGAAATCAACACTCTGGGGGAGGGACAGGATCAAAAGAGAGAATAGAAGCAATGGGGGGCAGGATAGGATGGAGGGAAATATAGTTAGTCTTACACAACATGACTATTATGGAAGTCATTTGCAAAACTACAGAGATAAGGCCTGTATTGAATTGCCTGCCTTCCCAAAGGGAATGGGTGGGGAAGGAGGGATGGGGAGAAGTTGGAACTCAAAGTTTTAGGAACAACTGTTGAGTATTGTTCTTGCTACTAGGAAATAAGAAATACAGGTAATGGGGAATAGAAAGTTGTCTGGCCCTACAGGACAATAGAGAAGATGGGGACAAGGAAAGGGAGGGATGATAGAAGAGAGGGCAGATTGGTGATAAGGGAAATTAGAATGCTCTGTGTATTGGGCTGGGGAGAAGGGACAAATGGGGAGAAAATTTGGAACCCAAAATTTTGTAAAAAATGAATGTAAATAGTTAAATAAATAAGCTTATATATACATACATACATACATACATACATACATACATACATACATACATACATACATATATATATATATATATATATATATACATATATATATATATATATATATATATATATATATATATATAAAGTCATTAGCTTGCATCTGCTCCCTTCTAATCTTTAAGGAATTATTTTCTTGGGTGAGCTTTTGAACCTACTTTTTCATCTGGTCAATTCTGCTTTTTTAAGGCATTTTTCTCCTTCTTGGCTTCTTGGTTCTCTTTTGCCATTTGTGTCAGTCTATTTTGTTAAGGTGTTATTTTCTTCAGTATTTTTGGGTCCCCTCTAGCAGGCTTGGTTCTCATGATTTTCTTGCATGTCTTTCATTTCTCTTCCCAATTTTTGCTCTGCTTCGCTTACCTGATTTTCAAAATATGTTTTGAACCCTTCCATGGACTGAGACCAATTCATTTTTTTCCTTGGAGGCTTTGGAGGTAGGAGCTTTGACTTTGTTGTCTTTTTCTGTTTCTATATTTTGGTCTTCCTTGTCACCAAAGTAAGATGTTATAGTCTGATTCTTTAACCAGTTTTTGCTCCTTTCCCCAGACATTTACCTGGCTTTTGAGCTCTTTGTTAAGGTAGTTCTCTACTTCCCCTGGGGAAGAGGGGGGTTGTACTGTCAGCTGCTTTATCGCGCCCCCAATCTGTGGGCCTAGAGCTCCAGAAACACCTGCTGTTGCTGCTGCGCTTGCTACTGCTGTGGCTGCCACAGGCTTCTCTGTCCCCTCTGCCACCCTGGGGCTGAGGCCAGACCACTCTGCTCTCTCACACAGGTCTGACAAGTTTTTTCCACTTACCTGCCAATTTGTCCTCAGCGTTTTGGGGTTATAAAATCTGGGAACCTCTACAGGTGCCAGAGATTTGGTTCTCCCTCCCACCCATACGTGCTCAGATCCTATCTGTGCCAATGTGGCCCATGCTGGACTCTGCTCTGCTCCCAGCATGGCATGATAGACGCTTCCTGTAGACCTTCCAGGTTGTGTTGGGCTGGAGATTTGCTTCACTCCATCATTCTGTGGATTCAGCGGCTCCAGAATTTGTTTAGAGTCATTTTTACAGGTATTTTCCTGGGCCTGGGGGGAGAGTTCTAGAAAGTCTCTGCTTCTACTCTGCCATCTTGGCTCCACCCCTCAGCTTCTTACTTGTATAGCTAATGTAATAAAAGACTGGCATTTGAATCTAGTCTTTATGAGTATATGTATATAATATCTCATGTTTCAAAGCCTCTCTAAGATACTTCCATTATTCATCTTTTAATATCCTGAAAACTGACTTCCTGGTCTCTTCCAGAAGCAGAAACGTATCAATGACACTATGTTCATGCTTATAAGGAGTACGTTCATTGGCTAATTCCTATTGCACTTTTAAGTGCACTTAAAAGATTCAAACTCAGGTTTTCTGAGTCCAAGTCCAGTGCTCTATCACTTCCCTTGAAATATCTTGGTGCAGCATGATTATATAAAGAATTCAATTTTCCAATAAATGGAAAACAAAAAGAGAAATGCAAAATAAAGGCCCCCAAAAGGAGCTACTTTTATATGTATTTTCTTTGGAATTACCAAGTCCTCAAATGAAATTGTAGCCATAACTGAAATCAATGGATCACAGTAGAAAGAGGACTAGCTTTGGAGTCAAAGGACTCAGGTTCAATACTCAAATTTGATTTCTACTACCTATATGACCTTAGCTTTCCTGAGGGTCAGTTTCCTCTTCTATTACATGAAAAAGGCTAGACTAGATTGCCTCTGAAATCCTTTCCAATTTTAAATCTATTATCTGGGAAGAGATGATGGATTGAGGGGAATGAGGAGGAAAGAATACCTCAGACTTCTTCCACTTGAGATTATCTTGTGGGAACAAGAGTCATTCTTCTCCAAAACTTGGAAAATCATAAATGCTAGACTTATAAGTCTCCATTAATTGTAAGTAAATGTGGGTATTAACCACTTCAGCAGTCAACATAACTGGTTCCTATCTTCAAAAAACTAAGTTACCACATTAGTATTGATAAAATATATTTACACTTCCAAGACATTTCAAGTTTCCCCTGATATACATGCTTATAGTTTACGCATTAAGATGCTTTGTTGTATTACAAATAAAAAGGGATCAATGCTCATCTTAAACTCATCATGACAAGATATTATAAATTCAAATTTTTTGCTACCCACAGAGTGGCTCACTTTCTTTGGTAGTGTTCTTCCCAGGGATGTACACATTGACAATGAGGTTGATGCACACATTGCCAGAGCTAGTTCAGTGTTTGGGAGGCTCTGCAGAAAGGTTTGTGAGAGAAGAGGTATGAGACTGACTACCAAATTGAAGGTCTACAAAGCCATTATACTCACCTCATTGTTATATGCTTGTGAAACATGGACAATCTATCAGTGCCATGTTAGGAAACTAAATCATTTCCATTTGAACTGTCTTAGGAAGATTCTGAGGATCACCTGGCAGGATAAGGTACCAGACACTGAAGTCCTTGCTTGAGCTCAACTGCCAAATATTCAAACTATTCTTCAGAGAGCACAACTCCGATGGGCTGGCCACGTTTTTCAAATGCAAAATGTATGCTTGCCAAAAAAACTATTTTATGGAGAACTTGCATGGGGCAGGCGATCACATGATGGGCAGAAAAAACGATACAAGGACACTGTCAAGGTCTCCCAAGAACTTTAGAACTGATTGTGCGACAGGGGAGACTGGCACAAGACTGCTCAGTATGACATGCCCACGTAAGAAAAGGTGCTATGCTCTTTGAGCAAAGCAGAAGTGAGACAGCACTAAGTAAATGCAGAATGCGCAAATTTGGAGTATCCACCCCAAATGTTCACACAGACTATCTGTGCCCAATCTGCAGTAGAGCATTCTGAGCTTGTATTGGTCTGATCAGCCACAGTCGGATACACTGAAACTTCACTTTTTCATGGTGATGTCATTTTGGTCCTCTTCGAAATGAAGGACACCAATCAAATATCACTCTGCAGTTTTCTCTTATGAGCAATTTAGAAACAACAGCCACAGTTTTTAGTCCCTTGGCTAAGTTGGTTCAAGCTTGTGAGTACAGCCAATGATGATGAGCCATATCCTGAGGAAGAACAGTTAAGAAGAGAGACTAGGATACAGTTGTTATTTGCTGTTGTTTCCATATTCTCCTGGTAAGCACACTTACTAGGAGGTTTGGAAAAGATTTGTCCTTGGTGGTATATTTTAATTCAGTTCACTATTCAGCTGGCATCCTTGCACTGAAGGGTTTCTCTGTTTTTTTAATCAGCCTTTTGTGACAAACAGGCAAACACTGAACAGAATCTTTTGGAGGTCAATGAGGGGTTTAAGTGAGGCCTCTAGCAGAAGAATGGTCCTAATCAGAGAATGAGGACTAAGTTTGGCTTCAGAGTCATAGCACTCTCAGGAGAAAACATCTGACTTGGAAAAACTGACTAGAAAACCACCAGGACACTTGACAATGCAGATATGTCCCTTATTATTTTGGCAATAATGATTTGACAATTATAACAGATTAAAGCTGTTACTCCTCAAGGCTCTACTTCGAGTTTTATAAAACCTTTTCTTCTAACAAATTTGAAGCAATGCCTTTCATATTGTAGATGTTTAATAAATGTTTATTTACATTTGAATTTCATGTGTTTAATCTCTAGTGATGAAGCAAAGACACAGGTCAGTACTTTGCTTGAAAGGCTTTAAAGTCCCAGTGAGGTTAATTGACTTCCTGGTGGTAGACAGACCGAGAGGTAGAATAACGATTCATAGTCCAATTCACTTGCTAATAATACAAAATGATTTTAGTCTAGTGGAGGCATGTCTACCAAGAGCAACAAAGCCAGTTTCTGAGAATTTGTAATTCTGGTCTATTTATTAGCCTTCTCCTATACACACTTTTTTCAAAAAACTTAGGATTTATACAGTGATTACTGCAACTACATACTATTAGTATATGTGTCCATAAATGGTAGATGTATCTAAAGGGGCATTCTCAAACTCAAATTAAAAGGGGGCCACCTAAAGATATCTGTGGGTCTCACAGTGACTTAGTTTTTAAGTGTAATACTATTTATATTAAATTTAAATGTAATGTTAGTACAATTAATTAATATATTAGTTACATTCATTAATTAAATGCACTAATTAATATATTAATTTAAATTTAATATTATTGTGAAAGATTGATTAATTTTGTTAAACATTTGCCATTCCCAATTTATCTGCCCACTTTGGACACTACCAACATGCCATATATTTGACGGCTCTGTTGGATTTTTTACCTCTTATTTTTTTTATAACCAGAAGAATTAGATGAAAAGTGACTTTTGAAGAGAGAAGGGAATTAGTCAATTTATGTTTAACACTGTAAATTATGAGAAAGGCAAAGAAGGGGAAAATAAGGGGAAAGGATGATGAAAAATTGGTTTTCAGAACTAATGATTTAACAACAAATTAGCAGTTCCACTGAAAATGGTGAGCTGAAAATAAAATGCATTGTCCTAGATACCATGCCATATGAGGACCCATAGGAGGAAATGGGGATATTTAGTCTGAAGAAATGCAGATTCAGGGAAATATTTAAAGGATAACGTAACAGAGCATTAAAAAAATGTGTACAACTACGCAGATACGTTTCTTTACCTAGTAATAGTGAGAATCACCTCCAGGGGGTGAGCAACAGGGAGAAAAGAAGAGCAGTTTAGCATGGGTTCTTTGGCCAATGGCTTATTATCAACTGTCGGGAGATGAGGAAAGAAAACATTAGAAGGGAGAAAAAGAAAAAAAAAAGATGAGAAAGGAAGGGGAGATTTCTAAGAGGCTATTGCAAATCAACAGATATAAAACTAGAAATAGAAAATTCTACCTCAATTAATGTGTATATCAGTGGATAAACTACCAGGCACAGGGTCAGAAAGACTCAACTTCAAGTCCAGCCTCACACACTTACAAGCTGTGTGACCCTGGGCAAGTCACTTAACTCTGTTTGACTCAGTTTCTTATCTATAAAATGAGCTGGAAAAGGAAATAACAAATTGCTCCATTATCTTTGCCAAGAAAACCCCAAATGGAGTCATGGAAACATGACTGAAAAGCAATTGAGCAGCCAACACCAGTCTCTCCACTGAAGCAATCAATGAAAGATTTGATCTAGGACCTAGATTCTATTTATAAACAATTTCTTTACAAGTTTGAACATTGAATGACACCACACAATAATTCAGGAAACATATAAGGATGGATTGAAATACTCAGGGCACCCCTGGACCTTTGCATACAAAGAGCATATAGAGTAACATATCCCAGTATAAGCATTCCAGTACTAAACCATTCTGGTGGTGGGACTGCAGAAATACGTTGGAGTGCCTTTAATTACA
Source organism: Bettongia penicillata ogilbyi (assembly GCA_023548195.1). Lineage (NCBI taxonomy): Eukaryota > Metazoa > Chordata > Mammalia > Diprotodontia > Potoroidae > Bettongia > Bettongia penicillata. The sequence continues at coordinate 841,658 of JAJHZJ010000733.1, forward strand.
GAAAAATGAGAAACATACTAAGAAAAAACTGCTCATCATAAAACATCTTAAAAACATTGAAGACTCTACAAGAGTCCTTGGATTCTCTAAAGTCACTGATCCTTGTGATCCTTGCAACCTGGCACAAAGCTATATCTAAGAAGTATTTTTTACATGAAGATTTTTTTTTACATGAGAATTCTTTGAAGGTTCCATGAGCTACCTTTTGGCCACATGTCATCTCTAAACTTGAGTGTACTTTCCTCCTAATACTATGTGTAATGGTAGGAAATTGGATCCTGGATTTTTGTAGGATGTGTACCACCATTTTTACTAAGTGAAAGTAAAAGTATTTGTGAACTCCTTGAGGGCAGGGGCTGGTTTTTATTTTTCTATGTATTTCAAGCCTTTAGCATAGGGCCTAGCAGTCGGCATTTAACAAATTTATTGACTGAGTAATATCTCAGTAAATACCACTTTCTATACGCTGACAAAGGCTGGCTAATTAATAATCAATAGGGAGCACCCTATGTGGGATCTCCTGAGCAATAGCATGAATAGGCAATTTTCAATGCCTTTGGGTTACCCTTAGAACTTTGGGGGAAGCAGTCATAAACTACTCTCTGGGGACAGACCCCAATAATTTGAGTGGAAATCAAGAGAAACGGCCTTAGAGTGGTGTTAAACAGAGTATTTACTAAGCATCTAACATAGTCTAGAGAAGAATCTGTTAGACCATGCTAGATTCAGGATACAAGGCCCTTAATGAACAACCTATTCTATCAAGAAAAATATATATGAAAACAATTATATTTGACTTTTTGATAATTATATTTAATATCAAGAAGAAGAACTTAGAAAGACATGAATTCCAGGCATGAGGGATACATAACCTATGCAAAAAGCGTAGACAAAGGAGGTAGTATCTGGTGTGAGAAGATCAGTAAGGTCAATTTGACTGGACGACAATGTGTGAAGAGGAAGAATGGGAACTGGTCTGGGAAATGAGGGCTAGAGTCTGGTTGTAAAGGACCTCAAATGCTGAAGCAAAGAAGATGTCTTTTATCCTAGAGGCAACAGAGAGAGTTATGGGGGCTTATTGTGCTCATATAGTGAGACCTGTGCTTTAGGAATAGCACTTTCACAGCTATTTAGAAGACAAATTGGAGAGGGAAAAAATTTAAGGCAGAGAGCTCAATTAGGAAACTATTGAAATAGTACAGGGGAGAGATTAAGATCTGAACTAGGTGGTTCCATACCCTAAAACTAAGAAAGAAAAAGAAAGAAAGAAAGAAGAAAGAAAGAAAGAAAGAAAGAAAGAAAGAAAGAAAGAAAGAAAGAAAGAAAGAAAGAAAGAAAGGAAAGAAAGAAAGAAAGAAGAGAGAAGAAAGAAGAAAGAAAGAAAGAAAGAAAGGAGGGAAGGAGGGAAGGAAGGAAGGAAGGAAGGAAGGAAGGAAGGAAGGAAGGAAGGAAGGAAGAAGGAAGGAAGGAAGGAAGGAAGGAAGGAAGGAAGAGAAAGAGAGAAAGAAAGACCCAAGTCACTTTTGTAAACCTATAAAAATGCCATATAAAATTATATAAAACCTTTATTTTATAATGTTATACTATAACATAAAATCTAGTTATTACTTTTATTGCTGTTACTGCTTTTTTGTTATTGTGGCTTACTTTATATTTCAGGAAATCTTCAAATAAATATTTCCAGAATTGGTGAAAACAGTAGAGCTGATACACGTATAAAAAGAGTCCAAAATACCCCAATAAGAAAAAATCAATAGTTAACTTTTCTCTAATCATCAAAGTTAAATTTTGCCCCTAAAACAATAAGGAAAACTAAGAGCTACCAGAAATAGGAAGTGTATTTGCTAAGAAACAGTAACCAAGGATTATAGAAATTGGAATACAACTTTTATAAAAGTAGGAATCATGAATCTGGAATTATCTAGTGGACAAAACTCAGTGAAGAAAGTTAGTTGAATATGGTTCCACCTAGAAGAGGAAAGGAGATAAGTAGCTAGAGATAGCTAGATAGATTAGGGAATATCTATGATTCCAGCAATTAGCCCTAAAGGAATTCTACCAAGCCTTGAGTTTAGCTTTATCTTATCAATGATAGATTAATGGATTTAATGGTGGCTGGGATTTGTTTACCCTAGCCAAAAGAATACAGGTCTCTTTTTCCAAGTGTAAAACCACACAATCCAAAAACTCTGTTTGATTTGGACATCAGGGGCTAGCTAAATAGAGCTAACTTCCTGAAAGCAGTTACATGCACAGCTTCATTTCCACCAGCCAGAGGAAAACTTTGGAGCAATAAAGTAAATATGCACATATCTTTTTCTATTTTCTGGTATTAGTATACTCACATGTTTGTATGTGAGTTCGGTTGAGTGTGAAGTTTTTTCTCTTCCTCAAATTCACAAACCTGTTTACCACACCTAACATGCTTATTGAAGGTTCAAGATTGATATTGGAGAAGGCAGCAGATTTTTCAGTTTACCCAGACATGCACTTAAAGACAGTCTTCAAATTACAAACAATGTTACACAAGCTAAAAAAAACCTATTTAAAACAATTCACACTTCATAAATCAAGATTAAACAGTTGCCAGTGTAACCTATATACGTTCTGAGGAGTCTTATTCCAAATCCCATTCCCACTGATGAGGCAGATCACCCAGGTATTATTAAATCTTTTCCTTAGGATTCTATAGAGAGCACTATGTAGTCAGGGGGACTCCTCTACTATTTTAGGCTAAGGTCCCCACTGATTTGTTTCCCGCTCCCAAGACGGTCAGTTGTGAATCAGTTTAGTCAATCAATTTTAAGAGTTTTAAAAGAAGATATTTATAAAGATGATATGTCAAAACCAAGTAGTACAAACTATCTCCCCTCTCCCCCAAAGTCTGTGACATATTCTCCCACACATACTTTTATACAAGTGTATTTAAGCTAAGAGAGCTTTTGTGGAAAAGGGCTAATTCATAACTCCTGCCAGATAGAAGTTTCTTTTTTCCTCATTTTAGTATGCTCAGTAAGTTGTCCTTAAGCATAGTGAATCTATGTCCCTTCTACCCTTGGCTGCCAATGCAGTCACTGATGTCTCAGGGAGGGACTGAAGCTTATGAGAAGATGAGAAGTCCATAATCATCCAGACCCTTTAAAGCACTGAAGATGACCCTCCCACTTAGGGAGACTGTGGGGCACCAAGGCCAGGTCACAGCCTCTTTTTCCCTCTCAGGTTATTTCTTCTCAGAGTATTCAGCTAGAATTCCATATCATTCCATTTTCTGAAATGACTCCCTTCTCAATTCAGTGGAATATTTATAGATTATCTTGGGGCTATGACCAATTTCCCTCAGTTTATCTGAACACTGCTCTTAAGAAAAGTCACATCAAGCCAATTCAAAGTATTTGTTATATTTAGTCTATAGATTATGAGTGAGTGATTGAGATATATTCTCATTCTCTAAAATGGGGCAAAGTGTACTTATATTAACAAAGTATGAGAAACACAGAGAGTTATAGTGACTAAATTACTAAATATTTTAGATAGGTATCTCTGAGAAACAAACAAAAGAGCATGAAAGACAGAAAAGAGGATAGTTTAATCATAAGAGAAAGTTCCTATTTTTGATAAAGGAGAAACATAAAATAACATTTTAATTTATGGCAAAGTTATTACCATGATAGAGTAATGTGCTTAAAATGATTGTGCTAAATTTGGGTTAATAATAAAATATGCCTTAAAAAAATCTTTTTTTCCCTTACAGTCAGTCCATTTATTAAGTAACTGGGCTTACTTTACTAAATCATTTTATTAAATTTATATTTATTGTTTATTGGTTAAGTCATTAATTTATTGTCATTTACACAGTCACTAGGCAGCCAGGTGGTGGAATGGATGGAACACCTGACTTGGAGTCAGGAAAACTTGAGTTCAATGAGAGCTCAAACACTGACTAGCTATGTGATCCTAGGCTAGTCACTTAACCCTGGTTGCTTCAGTTTCCTCATGAGATAAAGAAGGAAATAGCAAACCACTCCAGTATCTTTGCCAAGAAAACCCCAAATGGAGAGTTGGACATGATTGAAACATCAAGAAAAAAAAACAGCACTGTGATAAACACTAGGTATTCAAAGAAAGACAATGAATTGTCCCTACTGTCAAGGAGCTCACAATCTAATGAAGGGAGACAGCATGTAAACAAGAATGGATAGATGATATATATACAGAATAAACTGGATCTAATAAACAAAGGGAAGGCTCTAGAATTAATGGAGATTGAGAAAGGCTTCTGTGAAAGGCAAGGTTTGGGTTGGAAATTGAATGAAGTTAGAGAAATCAAGAGATAGAGATGAAGAGGATAAACATTGCAGGCATGGAGGACAGCCAGTGACAATTCCTGGAGTCAGGAGACACAGTGAGTGTCTTAGGTGAGAAACATTAGGCAATCAAAATCTACTGGAGAGTAGATAGTATGGGAGTAAATAAGATGTAAGAAGAGTGGAAAGGTAGGAAGGGGGTATAGGTTAAAAAGGTTTCTGAACAACAAAAAGTAGTTTGCATTTTATCTTGTAAGTGATAGAAAGTCATTAGAGTTGACTGAGAAGAAAGGGGTGACACATAACCTGTACCTTAAGAGACAAGGAAGGTAGTCCAACGAGTCCAGAAGTAGGTGATGAAGACCTACACATGAACTGTAGAAGTGTCATGTGAGTGAAGAGGATGTACACAAGAGATGTTAAAGGTAAAATCCACAGGCTTAGCAAGAGGTTGCTCATAGGGGGTGTGAAAGAATGAGGAGTTGAGTATGACAGCTTGCTTTCAAGTCTGGGAAGATGATGGCATTCCCAACGGTAAAAGTAAAGTTCAGAAAAGGGGACAATTTGGAGAGAGAGAGAGAGAGAGAGAGAGAGAGAGAGAGAGAGAGAGAGAGAGAGAGAGAGAGAGAGAGAGAGAGAGAGAATGAGAATGAGAATAAATTCAGTTTTGGATATGTTGAGCTTAAAATGCCTGAAAAATATTTAGTCAGAGATGTCAATAGGCCATTGAGGATACAAGTCTGAAAATTGAGAAAGGTTAGCTCTGAATAAATACATTTGAGAATAATCAGCACAATTTAATCCATGTAATTGATAAGATCACTAAATGAAATAGTGGAGAGGGACATGAGAAGAAGACTCAAGAGAGAGACCTAGAGGATGTCTATCATGACTGAATGACATTCTGGCAGAAGAGGCTGAGAAGGAGCAGTCAAATAGAAAAAGAACCAAGACAGTAGAACTGAGGAAACCTAGAGAGAAGAAACTACCAGGGAGAAGACGATGCATAGTGTGATGAAGTGTGGGCAGGATGGAGCTTGAGAAAAGCTCATTAGATTTGGTGCCAACTAGCAATTTGGGAGACGGTATGCATAATCAAATGGTGAGTTGCAAGGTAGCCTATATAGAGTTAAGAAGAGAGTGAGAGCAAAGGAAGCAGAAGCACCTATTGTAGTTGGCCTTTTCAAGGAGTTTCCCACAAAAGAGAGGTATAGGACAATAACTACTGAGGAGGGACAGATCAATGAGATGTTTTTGAGGATGGAGGAAACATGTTTGTTGGCAACAGGGAAGCAGTTTGTAGATAAGGAGAGGCTGAAGATAAATGAGAGAGGAGGAAGATGGAGAGGAAGGGGATCACTTGTACAAGTAGAAGATTTGGCCTTGGCAAGGAGAAAGGCACCTCTTTATGAGTAAAGAGATTAATGAGGGAGATATGGACAGAAGACATCTGAGTGATGTGACATGAGGAAAGGGAGAAGAGGGAGTTCCTGGTAATTGGTTTTAAGTTTTTCTGTGAAATATGCGATGAGGATCTCAGCTGAGAGGATGTGGGGAGGGAGAACCATAGAAGGATTGAGGAGAAATTAAAAGGTTTGAGACAGTGCATGTAGTAAGTGACATAGTGAGTCAAGTAGGAAAGAATAATTGAAGTTATGTGTGAGATTATACTATCAACAGAACTTTGTGATTTCCTCTAACTTCATTCAATAGCAAGAAGAAAAGATAACCCTAATAAATGAAAATATAATAAATTCCCCAATATAAAAAAAAATCACAGAATGGATTGAAAGGCAAAATGCACCTGTTTATAAAATATATATTTAGCCAAGAAATATCTATATAGGGCAGAGCCAAGATGGCAGAGTGAGAGCAGGGACTCACCTAAGCTGTACCACAAATTCCTTCAGATACATCTAAAAAGAGAATCTGAACAGATTTTAAAGGGGCAGAATCCACTAGGAGACAAAGTGTGATAGATTTCCAGCCCAGGACAGCCCAGAATGTTTAAGGGAAGGATCTGTTAAAGTGAGCTGGGGGAGCACAGAGTGCACAGGCTGTAGCATTGCAGACCTTGCCATAGCTACACTGAGCAGAAACTGCCAGGCAACTGAATCAGAAGCAGCAGTGTGGATATTCAAACATATCAGCACAGGATGGGAGTCCAGCAGAACTGAGTGAGAGAGAAAATCAGAATCCCGGTTACATCAGAGGCTGCTCCTGAGAATATCAGCCTGCAGATTAAATGTTTGTAAGTCACCTACTTGAACTTCCAGGAGCCAAGATGGTGGAGTGAAGTGTAAGTGCTCTTACCCTCCCCTTGTTGACCTTGAAAACCCCACAGAACAATTCTCCAAGAAAAATTCTTGAATGGTGGGATCAGCCAAAGGGGTAAAAAGTCTCTCAGCTCGAGCAGCTAGGAAAATCATCAAGGAGAATCCCTCTTGCTGTAATTGAAGAGGACCAGTGCAGGACAAGAACTGTCCCAGACAGCCTAACCTCAGTGAACCAGGGGGAGATCCTGAGTCTCAGGGAGGTGGAGCCTGTAAGCGCCAATACCAGGACCCCAGGTGTTGGTGTTAGCACAGCCAGGGAAATTGAGAAGATACCAGTGCACAGGGGGTTGGGGTTCACCGACCACTGAGTCTGCCTGTACTCTAGCTCAGAGGGGGAGACCTTCTGCGACCAGGCCACCCCTCCCTGACACCTGATGCAGTGAGCTTCAGAGTTCAACTCCAGAAGAAGAAAAATGTAAAATATCTCACTGGAAAAACAAAATGACCTGAAAAATAGGTCCAGGAGAGAAAAATCTATGAATTATTGGTCTATTAGAAAGCCACAATTAAAAAAAAAACCTGGAAAATATCCTCTAAGAAATCATCAAGGAAATTTGTCCTGAAGTCCTGAATCCAGAGAGGAAAATAGTCATTGAAAGAATCCACTGATCACTTCCTGAAAGAGATCCCAAACTGAAAACAGAAAGGAATATTGTCGCTGAATTCCAGAACTATCAAGTTAAGGAGAAAATACTGCAAGCATTCAGAAAGAAACAATTAAAATATCAAGGAATTACAGTCAGAATCACCCAGGATATTGTAGCTTCTACATTAAAATATCAGAGGGATTGGAATATGATATTCTGTAAGGCAACAGATGCTCGAATTACAACCAAGGATCAATTACCCAGCAAAAGTAAGCACAATATTTCAGGCAAGGAGATGGACATTAAATGAAATAAGGGATTTCCTGATGAAAAGGCCAGAGCTCAATAGGAAATTTGATCTTCAAATACAAATCTCAAGAGAGATTTGTAAATAGAGGAAAACAAATTTGTCATGCAGTATGAACAAACTGCATCTTCTAAAGGGGGATGATGCTTGTTAATCTGACAATTTCATATTCATTATGATATTTAAAGGGATAAATGTAGATAGAGGGAGTGGGCATACATTAACCATGTGATGATAAAAATCTAACCTACAAGTGTGAAGGGATTGGAACAAGAGATGTGAAAAGGAGAAGGCAGAAAAAGGTAAATGACATCACAGGAAGAGGTACAAAAAGTATAGTAGACAGAAAGGAGAGGGAGATGAGCACTGCTTGAGATTTATTCTCATTTGATTTGATTCAAGGAGGGAACCAACAAACTCAGTTAGGACTAGAAATTCAATGTGCCCCATCGGCATTAGGAGGTGAAAGAGGAAAGAAAAGGGAGGGGAGGTTAAAAGGGAGGGAAGAAGTAGTAAGGGAAAAGGGGAATAAAAGGGAGGGGGACTGATAGAAAGGAGGGAAGACTGGAGGGAGACGGTGGTCAAAAATTAAAACTATTGTGGGGGGCAAGGGAGAAGGGAAAATCAAAAGCATAAATGTGGGGAAATGGAATAGAAAGATACAGTTAGTATTCACAGATGTGAATGTGAATGGGATCAACTCTCCCATAAAACAGAGGCAGATAGCAGAATGAATCAAAAAACATAATCCAACAATATATTGTTTATAATAAACACATTTGAAATGGAAATACACACGGGGTAAAGGGAAAAGGTTGCAGCAGGATATATTATGTTTAAGCTGATATAAGAAAAGTAGAGGTAGCAATCCTAATCTCAAACAAAGGAAAAGCAGAAATAGATCTAATCAAAAGAGATAAGGAAGTAAACTATATCCCGCTAAAAGGCACCATAGACAATGAAGCAATATCATTACTAAACATATACCAAGTGGTATAGCAACCAGATTCTTAGAGGAGAAGTTAAGGGAGTTACAGGAAGAATAAAGAGCAAAACTATACTAGTGGGGGACCTCAACCTCCTCCTCTCTGAACTCTAACCTCAAAATAAGCAAGAAAGAAATTAAAGAAGTGAATAGAACTCTGGATAGGGGAGATATGATGGATCTCTGAAGAACACAGAATGGGGAACAAAAGGAATGTACATTTTTTTCAGTAGTATATGGCACATATACAAATATTGATCATGTCCTAGGTCATAAAAACCTCACAGTCCAGTGCAGAAAGGCTGAGATAGTCAATGCATCTTCTCAGATCATAATGCAATAAAAATTATATGTAATAAAAGGCCTTGGAAAGATAGACCAAAATTAATTGGAAACTAAAAAATCTTATCCAAAAGAATGAGTAGGTTAAACTAAAAATCATAGAAACAATCAATACCTTCATTCAAGAGAGTGACAATAATGAGACAACTTACCAAAATTTATGGGATTCTGTAAAAACAGGTCTTAGGTTTTGAATGTCTAAATGAATAAAATAGAGAAAGAAGAGAACAGTGAATTGGGCATGCAGCTGAAAAAACTAGAAAAAGAACAAACTAAAAATTCCCAAGAAAATATCAAATTAGAAATACTGAAAACTAAAGAAGAGATTAATAAAATTGAAATTAATAAAACTGTCAAGCTAATAAATAAAACTAAGTATTGGTTTTATTAAAAAACTAATAAAATTGTTAAACCTTTGGTCAACTTGATTTAAAAAAGAAAGAAATACAAATTACCAATACTAAAAATGAAAAGGATGAACTCACCTCCAAAAAGGAGGAAATTAAAACAATAATTAGAAATTACTTTGCCCAACTGTATGCCCATAAATCTCACAGTCTAAGTAAGATGGATTAATATTTAAAATATACATATTTTAAATAATAAACAACTTTGGCAAAGTTGCAGGTTACAAAATAAGCCCACATTCCCCTAATGATAGTCGAAGGATATGAACAGGCAATTTTCAGAGGAAGAAATTAAAGCTATCTATAGTCATATGAAAAATGCTCTAAATCACTATTGATTAGAGGGATGCAAATCAAAACAAGTCTGAGGTACCACATCACATCTATCAGATTGACTAACATGACAAAAAAGGAAGATAAATGTTGGAGAAGATGTGGGACAGTTGGAACACTGATTCATTGTTGGTGAAGCTGTGAGATGATCCAACCTTTCTGGAGAGCAATTTGGAACTATGCCCAAAGGTCTACAAAAATGTGGATATCCTTTGACCCCAGCCTATATTGCCTCTGGGACCTGTAATCCCAAAGAGATCATAGAAATGGAAAAGGGTCCCATATGTACAAAAATATTTATAGTAGCTTTCTTTGTGGTGGCCAAAAACTGGAAAACAAAGGGATGCTCATAAATTGGGGAATGCCTGAACAAAATTGTGGCATATGAACGTAATGGAATACTATTGTGCTGCAAGAAATCATGAACAGGAAGATTTCAGAGAGTTCTGGAAAGACTTATATGAACTGATGCTGAGTGAAAGGAACAAAACCAGGAGAACTTTGTACACAACTACCACATGGGTGCAAGGAATTTTTCTGGGTACTTTCATTGCAATGTAAGAACTTAAAAAATGGACTCGAGGCAAAATGCCTTCCATATCCAGAGAAAGAACTTTAGAACTGGGTTGCAGAATGAAGCAGACAATTTTCTTTTGTATTATATTTTGTTTTGTGTTGTTTTATGCTTTGTCCCATTGATTTTAGTTCTTCCATGCAACATGACTAAGGTGAAAATGTATTTAATAGGAATGTATTTGTAGAATCCATATAAGATTGGTTGCCATCTCAACGAGGGAGGGGGACAGAAAGGGATGAAATTTAAAACTTGTGGAAGTGATTGTTGATAACTGAAAACAAGAAAAAAAAAAGAAATATCTAAATAGATTGAAAAGGAAAGACTAGTTGGGAAATTAAAAGTTATGCCCAAATAATCAAAACCTGAAACGGTACCCAGGCAGCTAGCTTGTACAGTAGATAGAATTCCAGGTCTGAAGTCAGAAACATTTATCTTTGTAAGTTCAAATCTTACATCAGACACTTTCTAGGTATGTGCACCTGGGCAAGTCACTCCACCTTGTTTGCCTCAATTTCCAAATCCATAAAATGGGCTGCATAAGGAAATGGCCCACCACTCAAGTATCTATGCCAAGAAAATTCCCAAATGGGGTCACAAAGAGTCAGGCATGACTGAAATGACCATCAGCAATAAACTAGTGCCAATGGTAGAATTTAATGCTGAAAACATTGCAAGAGATAAACAGTCATTGACATATTTAAGGCAAGTGTATTCATTCTGAATAAATGAATGTAATGTTTAGTAAAATCCAAACAATTCTACAGCAGGCTCACACTCTTGAAAGAAAAGGGCACCATGCTTTCACTTTTCCAAACTTCTCAACCTCCCCAGTCTGCAACAGACCTTACTAGCCTATTATGATCTCCCTAGATTTTCTTCTTGCAGTAGTGTACCTGAGGGCAGTCAGCATCATTGGGGTGAAGTGCAATATTTGTTTTGTTTTCTCATATTTTCTGATTTTGTTTCAGTTCTTACTCCTTATACAATCTGATGTTTTACAATTCTCTTGAGCCACTGTTAATTTGGATAGTAGTTGGAGCAGTGTGATCCTATATTGCATCTGCAGGGGTAGATGCCAATAAAACAGCTGAAGGTGTTTATTTATTTTGTTCCACACTGAACTCTGCTTCTTCTGAATCCCAAATGTCTTTAGAAAAATGTGTTTCCTATGGTGATGATTTCTTATAGTGTCCAAAGAGATGAACTGTGTGGAGGGCTAGAGTTAGAGAATGGTCATGGATAGGAACCCGACCAGGCCCAAGAATAGTTACAGGGAGAAAACACAGGCACCCAGAAAATCATGGGCTTCCTGTGATCTCAAGGAGGATTGACTTCAGAAGAGAACAGACAGCATCCACTTGCAAGGCTATAAGACAGACAGATAAAACATACAAAAGAAATTGCTATGTTCCAAACACTTTAGTAAGCACTTGATATATAAACAGAAGCACTAAAGAGATTCTCTACCCTCAAAGAACTCCTATTCCAATGGGGAAGCCAAGTATACAAAAGATAGGGTGAGAAGGGAAAAGAATACCTGTGCCAAGAGCAAAAGCTTCTGGGAAGGAAGTGAAAAGTCTAGAGAATGAGGAGTGGAGACAAGAGTCAAGTAGGGGGAAGGGGAAGGATGCCCTGGGAACCACATGAAATGTTAGCTTGCACCAGGAATCTACCAGTCATAAGACAGGACTTCAGGGAGGAGGCATCTTCAGACTGCTGTCCAGGGAGGCAAAATAAAAGTAAAAATAAAATCCCAGACCAGAGAGTGAGGGTTGGAACTTAAAGGAAAAGAACCCTATTATCTGGACATCTCATGAAATGATGGTCTAGACAAGAAACTCACTAAGCATATAGATTGCTAGACCTGAAATCAAGAAACCCAGTGTTTAAATATTTACTCAGACATGAAATTTGTGTATAATCATAGAGAAAATATAACTTCTCAGAGTTAGTTTCCTCATATTTATTTTGAGATTCTAATTGAACCTTCAGATCAAAATGTCCAAAATACTGGTAATGTTGTATGACTAACTTAGAAGATAGACTAGAGATGTAATATAGATAGATATAAGTATTATATAGATAGTGATGTCATCTATCTATCGATCTATATCTCTCTATCTGTATCTATATGTATACACACACATATATACCTGTTCTCTTTCTCTCTGTGTATATATATATATATATATATATGTGTGTGTGTGTGTATACATACATAAATATGAATGTATATGTAAATTGTGTAAATGCATGTATATGTTTTACCTCCATATATGTTTTCTAGAGAGATTATCTATTTGATCTATAATTTTTGATGTACATCATATGCACAGAGAATAATTGAAATTATCCTTAGGAGTTGATGAAATAACTAAGTGGAGGGAGAAGTGCATGGTTAGTGGGTACGACATGGCTAAAGAACCAGCAAAGGATAAGGAAAGGGAATAGACAGGTGGAGAACCAGAGGAGAACAACCTTACAAAAACCTAGAGAAGAAAGAGAATCTAGGAGAAGATAATCAATAATGTTGAATGTTTCAGAGAGGTCAAGAGTTATGAGGAATAAGAAAAAGCCATTAGAGGTGGCAATTCAGAGATCACTGGTGATTTTACAGAGGGCATGTTCAGTTGCGTGATGAGGTTCAAAGAAAGATTGAAGAGAGTTTAGAATCAAGGGAGAAGAGAACGCACCTTCTGTAAATTAATGCCTTTCTTAAAGAATCTGGTCAGCAGCAAGCTTGAGAATCACCATAACCATGAGTGTGGTCATTTCAGTAGCTATGTCTGCAGAGGAATATAATCCTTTCACATCCATTTAGAAAAGGACTGAGAGTGAGGTTTTTAGGATTACAGAATACTACTGCCTGAAGAGATCTTAGAGATTAATTAGCTCAGCCTTTATTTTACAAATGAGGAAACTAAGGTCTGTCAAGTTAAAGCAACTTTTCCAAAGTTACATGTCTTCAATGAAAGAGCTAGGATTGAAATCCAGGTTTGATTCCTGTCCAGCACAGTGTTTTCTGAAAAGAACACAATGATTTCAGTACTGACTCTAATGCTAGATATGAGATGGTATGATGGGTCAATCAGTCAACCTTTCAGAGTTTCACTTTCCTCATCTGTAAAATGAGGGGTTCAATCAGATGATCGATAAGGTCCCTTTTATCTCTAACAGTAATTCTATGACCTTTAGTAGTATAAATCCTGATGGAAGATTGGGTTTTAGAGGCACTGTTAGGAGGGCAGGAAAAAGTGGCACATACTATATAGCATACAATGAGTCATAGTAAAAAAAAAAAGTTCTAAATTCATATGTAAGGGATCAATTTTTGCAAGAATCATAACTACAAATAATAATAACAAAAAACCCAACATCTTGTTTATATCTTTTTTTTAAAAATGTGAAAAATCACTTTTATAATTCCTCTAGACCAAGCCTTTGGGGAGTGTAGTATATGGAAAATAAAATAAATTGTAATATGATTAGAATCTGTGAGTTAATTGCTTTAATAGAAGGGATTCTGTGGAGTTACCCTGAAAAAATGTTGACCAAAAAGATGTTAACAGTAATAATCAGAATCATAAAAAAGTACCTACATCTGACTTCTTTTCCACATTAAAGTGCTTTCAACTGGAAAAAACCATTATGGACTGTGAAATTACAATGGTTTTCTAGCAGAAAGTGATCATTAAAACTATTGGTGACCAACTCTAATTTGAATAGAATTTAAAAGA